>JAXQQM020077448.1:0-14225 GCA_034641835.2 Pinus albicaulis
TACTTTTGCCTTGCCAGTAAGCATGCCACAATCTGTAAAGAGAAAAACAAAAGAAAATTTGGCTCAGAATTTCGAAGAAGCCATTGTTGTTGAGAAGGAATTGCATTCAATCAAAGTCATCATTGATGATGAATCATCCAAAGAATCCAAGGAGACATGCAAAAGGTCTCAGACCTCTTCAAGCAAGGCCAAGGATAAATAGGATACTAATATAGAAATCTTGATCCATACTATCAATAATATGTACAATGAATTGGTAGAACTAAAACAAAGGACAATCGAGACCATTGTCAGCAAAAAACCCCTGAAGCTCAAATTCTTGAAGAAGTTTAATAACAATAACAACAATAGTCATTCGGACAAGTCTACACTGAGCTCAAATTCCATGTTGAATGTTGAAAGTATGGGCATGGACCAATAATTTTCTTTTCACCAAGAATATCATTTAGAAAATACATTCCCACAATGGAATCACAACATGAATTCTTTGACTACACATATCATTGAATCAATACTTTCAGATGAGGAGACTAAACAAACAGAATAAAAGGAAGAATCAGAGGCAGCTGAAGGTACTGCAAGTGTCAGACATGTATTCAATGCCTTCGGTTGTGTTTTCAACACTAAAAATAAAAAAATCGAAGAACCACCACTGAATGAGGCCCCGACTCAGAAGAAAAATAATTGATATAAACTAAGAATTCAAGGGCATGTTCCTGAACAAGAGATAATGAGGAAAATTTTGAAAGAAAATCTGTTAAGAAAACTTAATACACGCATCATCCAAGCTCCAAACAAGTCTGGAGATACTACCACAACAAATAGTAATTACACCAACAACAAAAGTAAGAACATCACTCTAGAATTTCCAAACACAATCACTCATCTATACACTTCGCAATGCCCACGATGCTCGACTACAACATAATCGAGGATATGAAGAAATTATGCGCAAATATTTCAATCTTCGACCTCACAATAATATCAGGGCAACATAAACTACTTATCTGAGCCCTTGATCATATCTCATCAGAAGGTAATTATTTTTCTTCCCATAAGGTATCTGGTAAGCCTTCTAGTCCCTTGGAGTCAGTTGTTAACGCTGCAACATTAGAAGCTAATACTCTTAGGCCACTATTTCTATTAACTTTCAAAATGTTCAATTATAATGTTCACAATTTCTTCATGGATTCTGATGCATTCATAAATGTAATCCCATTATGTGTTGCAAATAAAATAAATTCCAAATAGGATAAAACCAATGCATAGACTATTCAGTTGGATAGATATTTGGTTCAAGCTATTGGCGAACTTAGAAATGTGCTTATCATAAACCATGTGCTTATCGAGTTCACCAATGTATAAATATCATAATTGTGGACATACTATAAGCATATGTTTTACTTCTTAGTAGAAACTAGTTAAGCAAACTACAAGGGTATTTTGCAATTGACTGGTCACATATGTGGCTTCCGTACAAATGAAAGAACAATCAGATCCAGGTGGAAACAAAACCTTACATTAAATACATTGTTACATCCTTTAAAGGGAAAAATGAGTCGGTTTCTTTCGCTGATTTAATTTTTGGTAATTTATTTTTGGAAATGGATCTTGGGTGGTATCTGACACAGACATCACTGATCCCACTAGATACACAGTTGCATCTCCTTCCTTGCTCTTCGGCTAGTGGAAATGACTTATGTAATATATATGTACATAACATCACTAGTAACAGTAGTAGTAACTGTACATGAAATATCTTGGTATCTTGTAAATTTTGGACTCTTTACTTTGATGGTTCTAAGACATAGGATGATTCCAGAGCTGGTTGGGTCCTGACATATCCAAAAAACAAGAAACACATACTTTTATGCCATCTAGATTTTGAATGCACTAATAACACTGTAGAATATGAAGCACTCATACTTGGATTAAAGAAAGCTATATACATGAAGGTATAATTTCTGAAGGTAATCGATGACTCAGAGGTAGTCACTCATCAAGTACGAGATACTATACATTATGTTTCACCTCATCTCAAAAGCTACCAACAGGAGGTATGGAATTTAAAATCATTTTAAATATTTCAATATTTTTTGTGTTCCAAGAGTTAGAAACACAACAATAGATACATTATCAAATGTTGTTAATAGGATGTCACCAATGAAAATGACTTTTTTCTATTGAAATTATGTATCAACCATATTTACTTGACAATGTCATTGACTTACACATTTTCAATGGCGACCAAAAAATTCTACACTTTATGGCGAATGTAAATGTGTTCAAAGACACCGCCATAAAGGAGAATGAGCCCAAGCAGGCTTTGAAGGAACCATCTCATGCATCGAAAGGAAACACTATGCCAAAATTTGTGATGTCCTTGGAGAAATGATATGACTTGCAGAACTAGTTTAGAGGGCCATAAAACATAAAGACTTACAATTCAAAGTTGACATCCAAACAAGTCAATTTGGGAACCCCACAAGATCCAAAGTATGTCAATCTCAGTAACTTTTTTTTCCCTGCAAGAGTGGCAAGCATTTATTAATTTATTCAAGAAGTATAGGGATGTGTTCACTTAGAAATACAATGATTTATAGACTTATTGTTTTACGGAAATACAAACCTATGGATAAGTATGCTTTCCTTAAGTGGGTGGTTCACTTAGAACAACATAAAGAAAGATATTTGATCATTTCCTTAAAGTGGATAGATAAAGGGAGAGAAGCCTAATTGTAATATGTTCGCTTTCCCTCTCATCCCTTTATCGCTTTCGTCACTCTCAATCCAGCTTAACTTGCTTGATTGATACCTGCCATGGCAAACAGAAGACAGAAAACAACATAAAGGAAATATGATCTGTTCTAGTTAAGCAAATTGAATCAATTAAACTCATTAATACACATATGACATCATTGACACGTGCATTAGGAAAGGAACAAATGTATTCAATATGAAGTAGAAGGAAGAGTACAACCAGTTGATCGATTCGTTGTCACTCATCCAAATTGAGTCCCATCCTCATCACATCTAGCATTAATAATCCAGTAGCATCGCAGTACATGCAAAACACCTTCAAGAGCTGATATCTCACCAGCGTAACTCTACTTAACACAAATTATTTCTCTCTTGTGCACTATGTTCAGTGCTCTATTTATAAGTAAATGAAGGTAGTTTGAAATAAATGAATTGTTGAATGGATTTCTGAAAAATGGATGAAGAGGTTTCCTTTTTCATGGGAATAGGAGGATAAGAGGTTTAATGACTTCATGGGTTCCAAATTCGAGGCTATCAGATAAGGTGAGAGCTAGAAAAACTTCTAGAAGTCAGTAGAAGTTGGGGAGATTCCCAGAATCCAATGAAAAATTTTCTCCCATTCAACCAACGCACTCCAAAGTGGGTCTAGATCCTCTACAACGTAGCCTTGCATGGGAGTAGATGATCTACAAAGTAGTTACAACTTTCTAGGGGTGCGTTGATGGATTGATAGGGAACTTCAATTGGAATATAAGAAGTGAAACTTTCATGAAGGAATACCATCAATGTGATGACTTGTTTAGGGCATGTAGCAACCAATTTAGAGTATGATAGACCTTAATGAATACTGATCTGTGTTTTGGGATGATGCCCAAATCGACTTGTAACAGTTGCCCCCTAAAGCATGAAGTCAAAAATGATAATGTTGAGTGATTTTCTTTACTGAAGTGTACGATGACCTGCATCAATTACAATACATTACATCATGATATATGTTCATCTTGTACATGAATTGATGAGGGAGGCATATCCCATACTCATCGCATAAACTATCATAACATCAAAAATTCATCTACAGATATAGACCCATGATAGGATGACTATCTGAATAATTACCATCGTACGGATGATTTGGTACTACTCTTGAAATCATAGCTCGGATGGATGAAACTACATCCGAGGTCTTCTATCTCGTTCACTCGATCGCTTGAAGTATGAGTCTAACCATGAAAATATATGATCTGATGTCTAACATGGGAAGACACCATTTGATTACCAGCCAATGATGTGATTTGTTAATAGACACGAGAGAAACCACCGTTGATGATAATGGATCTCAAGGTACTACAGTACATTCTGTATGGTGGGAATAGATGATTTGATGTTGAACACCATACAAAGTCTTTTGGTCGAAGGCCTGTGATGTCAACCTATCGTCTGAAGTGAGAAAACTGTCATTTATGTATTCAAGCTCCAAGGTACTGAAAGGATGTTTCTAATTCAACTTGCTAGATGATTAGCTGATGTCGACAAAAAGCGACTCGTCGCAGCAGGGCATTGATGCTTCCCTCATCAACGACACGAAACAGGAGTAATGATTTGGGAGATAGAATGTGACTGATGAAGCAATGCTAGGGATGGAAACCATGAAATGAAGGTTTATGAGTATTGCAAAGGATGAGGAATAACTAAGTGACTTCTCTTGAACATATCAGCAACACTAAATGAATTGGTAACATTTGACCCAAAACCAAAGTGATGGATGGTATGATAGACCGTCAAGTAGATTATCCAACCCAAAAATCACAGATATGAAGTGAATAAGTGTCATTTTCAAGAGCGACTTGCTACCATAAAGTGTTTTATCCCTTTCCAATTTTCCCCAATCGTTGTTGACCAACACCTCTTTATTTTTTAACAATATTGAGGAGGATAACATATGCTTGATGTATAACTCCACCCTATGGGTGAATCCATCGCTATTTGATGCTTTAACAATTCTAGTGAAGGTGAAACTTGATCTTGTCATGATGGACAAGCCCATCTATATTTGATGCTTTAACGAGTCTAACGACAATGAGAACTCAGTCCTTTTTCATATTTAGAGAGTTTGAAAAAGGGACTAAAAGAAAAATCCACAAGTTCTTTTTCGTATAATAGTCCCTCAAATCTGAAAAAGTGTAAAATAATATCTGAGAGAACCTCCTACCCATGTTTGACTAGGGTTTTCCTTTTTCGTAATCATAATCTATCTCTATCCGGAAAAGGGTTAAACTTATACTGAGTAGACGCCATTTCAATTCCTTTAACGAGCTCGAAAGGACAAGCACTAGACAATATTTTCATATTTTGAGAGTCTAAAAAGAGCTGAAAGAGAACTCTAGGGGGGTTCCTTTTTCGCATTTAACAAAGCTCGAAAAAGAGATAAAAGTGTACTTTGAATTCTTTTTTCATGTTTAACAAAGCTCTAAAAAGGGAATAAATTATGCTTTGAATTCCTTTTTCATGTTTAACAAATCCTGAAAAGAGATAAAACTGTTCTTTGTGGTCAATATCGCATTTCAAGATCATGCACGACTAACTCACTATAATCAGCTGCAAAAGTTCTCAAAGAAACATCAAATGGATTAACAATACCTATTTAAAATCTTAAAAATGGGTAAAAACCCATAGTCATTTCATTAAATATGCATAAATTAATCAAAAAGACTATTAAATTAAGAAATTACAAAGTCATTTTTACCATTTCACCTTTACTAGTTGGATTTTAGTGCTCTGAGCTTGTTTTTTCCCTTGAACTTCAACAACTGATTGCGACAGATTCTATGGATCATTTCTCGTGCCGTCCAGACTAGTTAGAATATCTTACCGCCCTCTTTCTATTGAATGCATTATTTTTCAATTTCATGCACATTTTTTAGGTTTTTGGGGCCCCCTGAGGGTAAATATACAATGCCCTAGGGCCAACACACTCTTGAATGTCAAAAAGTGCATTGCAGAGAGGCTGGAAAAAGGCCCAATTCCTCTCTAACTCTCTGTCTCTCACTCAGGGGTGCGTTGGGCACAATTCAGAAAGTTGTATCTTTGTTTATGCCAAAAATTTTCACAGTTTTTTGCATGAAATGGATCCATTAGGGGAATTTTGAGGTCTAAAATGGGCCTCCTAAGGAAATTATAAAATAATAGTGGAAAAAATCTAATAAGATTTGATGACATCATCAAATTTTAGAGGGAAAAATGAAAAAACTACTTTTTCAATTAATATTTTCAACTTATCTCCGAAATTTTTTACTCAAATTTCGAGCGGGAGTACTCGTTGGATGCAGAATTTAATTCCCCATCCAAGGAGTACCCATGTTGCATACTTTCGATCGGTCCTACTACACGAAAAATGAGAAATCCATAAAAAAAACGTGATTACAATCACGTTTTTTTATGTATTTCTCATTTTTCGTGTAGAAGAGTTCATCAAAAGTATGCAACATGGGTACTCCTTGGATGAGGAATTAAATTCCGCATCCAACGAGTACTCCCACTCGAAATTTGAGTAAAAAATTTGGGAGATAAGTTTAAAATACGAGTTGAAAAAGTAGTTTTATTATTTTATTATTTTTTAATATTTTTACTTTTTTACTCCAAAAATGGTGAATCATCCATTATGGATGACATCATCATCTTGAATCCTATTGGTTGTTATAAATTTTATTTTTGTTGTACATTTTTCTTATGAGGCCCATTTTAGACCTCAAAATTCCCCTAATGCTAACTTAGCCTATGGTGTGATTTTAGACTTTCATCGGATGAGAATGTCAATTATATGGCGAGAAAGAGGAAACGAACAACATGATATGGTTGCCCTAAATGATCCTGGCACTGTGAGAGCCCTCAGAGACTGTGGGTTGTTGAAGTACTTCTGATTGTGAGGGATGAGGCAACACATGGAACTATTGCAGTTCTTGATGTGTTCTTGGGACTCAAAAATACATGATTTTCACATTGGGGACAAATCACTCCCAATATTGGTCGATGAAATTTACTTTCTCATAGGTTTGTCGAGATGCGGTGCCCCCATTTCCCTTGCGGGATCTGCGTGTGGCGTTGAAACGATGAAGGACTACATTTGACAGTTTTGTCGACCAAAAATTGAGCCTTGTAAAGATGGAAAGATAAATATAGAAGATATGCATGATATGCCTTTGCATACTCTCCTATTCACTATTGCAAAACTAGTTGGCAGTGTGACACTACATGTCACGAAAATATCATACATGCAGTATGCACTTGAGTGTCTTGAGCCAACCATGTTCAACTGGGTTGTAGCAGTACTCCTTCAGATGAAAGAACAATTAACCAAGGTAAAAAGTGGTAAGACCAAAAATTTTAGTTATGGGTCAATTTTGATCACTTTTGTTTTGGTGCGAATTCCATTGATGCAGCCACAACATGTGACGTTGGGATTAGTTGGTCTGAGAGTTCCACGAATACAGTGGTGGGTCGAGCTGATGGCAATACATGATGGTCAGTCATCAATATCATTTTCCATTACATTCTTCAGTTGGCTTCAAAGACATAATATCTTGATCAAGGAGCATCCATATACAGGGATGGATTTCCGTGGAGATCTGGATTTGATTTTACTAGTCGAAGCTCAATGGGGTGCTATAAGAAAAATGTTGACCATGTATTTTAATTTTTTGGGGTTTTTTACATATTTTCTTATTTTTGATGTTTTCAAGACTAAACTAAATATGTTTAATGTATGCAGATGTAGGTATCGTCCGACCAATGATTCGTGCACAATAGGTAGAGGAACCAACATAGAGGACTTTCAGAAGAGCAATCCTACAGGATTTGGATTTAGCTGAGACTCTTGTTGACTTGTAGCAGCATATGGAGGGATTGAATCTTGGGATACCAGATGTCTAGATTGAGGAGTTACCTATGAGGTTGTAGTGCCATACCACTGGTGTGCCCAGTCATTGGATGAGGCTGTTGCGCATGATATCCCAAGCAATGACCTGCTATCATGAGCATCACTAGGTTTACTTCGATTATGCTATGTATGTATACATTTTGAGTTCAGATGACCAACATGTCTTGGACACAATTTTGTAAAAAAATTGATATAAATATCTTTTAATTTCATCGTTTTTCTATGATTATGTGCAATCCTATTCAATTGTATGATGTGAATTGAAAATTTATCTTTACATATGTTGCAAATGTCTATTTAACACACAATTCGCTAGTGAATCAACCAGAGTGTTAAAGTTTATGGAAATATGTTGATATTGAATGTAATAAAAATGTCTTTCCAAAATACGAACTCTAAGGAAAATGTGATGAATTTCTGGATTTCGGATAGTATAGACACCAGTAAGCTATAGTATGACAAGTTGTGAGTCCATATTGATGATGATGCGGCAAATGCCAAGTGAAATGGCATCATAGAGTAGTTCAATCAACTCGATATACTCAACGATAATGTTGGTCGATCAAATGATACAAATCCCTTGGAAGCTCGCTAACTCGCCACTTTGAGCAAATATGACCTATGCTGCAGAGGATAAATTATGAGTACCACGACTAGCACCATCGCCATATCCAACAAATGGTTTCGAATATTCTGAGATATGAAAAAAATGCAAAGTGGATTACTAACCACATGAAAAATCTAAAAGGCACACTACTACACACACAAAATCAAATCATATAATACAATGTTTACTACACAAAATCCGGCATAGTAACGTTTAAGATGCAACCCATTTCGAGGCTGTGACAATGGAATATCATCCTAATCTACCAACTCAGAGGCACCCTTCACCAAAATTCTTTTAACAATGTACAGGTCATGCCATAATGGTTCAAATTTCCTTGTTCCTATCTTATCAGCTTCCTGATCATAAAGAAAGACCAGGTCTCCTTCCGAGAAGGTGTGAGGCTTGACATTGTGGTCACATTGCGCCTTGATTCATCTCTTATATGCTTCGTTGGCCAATGCGGCTTCATGGCACTTTTCATCTAGATGGATGAGATCTAAAAGACATGCCTCTTCTTCAGAAGTGTCAGGTAGAGGTCAGTCACGAGTTTCAACGATGGTATTTCACATTGTATCGGTAAGTGTTGGTTTGAGGGTTCCTAACCCAGGTTCAGAGTTGAGGTTAACCAAAAAAACCCTCTTAATACCCTTTCGGAAGTAACTTGCTTGCGCACCGAATGAGAATTAACTAATGTGGGTGACCTTAGATCTAAAACAACCATGAACAGACTTCCGCAACAGAGGCTTTAACTAGAAAACCCTAACCAGGCAGATTTAAGTCACTTATACATAATAACTTGCACGCATGCTAAATCAAAGTCTGAAATCTATGTAATAACCCTTAACACATATTATTAGAGTCTAAAAGTACTAGATCCATTTAGTAGTCATTAATCTAAATCCAAAAACAGTTGCGCAATCGATCTGAATACAGATAACACAGTGATTAGAAATAACATGAAGAAACATTCATACAGAAAATTAAAGATGAATTTCATACTCAGTTATCATTCAAATCAATTTCTTATTCATTAACAGTTCAGATCCTCTTTACAAAACCTTCAGTTCACCCATGCACATAGCCAGCGGGGTCCGCACACAGCAGGACTAAGGTCTCTGTGCACACAGCTAGCAGGAGCCTTTTTATCGAGACAAATCTGCTAGAATATCAAACTACAATTAGATCTCTATCATCAATAATCTTACTATCTCTCTATCGACTCGATGTAGATTCCTATTTATACTTTTAGCCTGCACTCATCTAAGGTCTGTAAACTATGGTTTGCGGCCCCTGGTTCTACCCTTTTGACCCATTACAACTCATGAGGAGCTTTGACCCGCCCCAAAGCCCCTTGAATTGTGTTTTGCATATGACTAAAATTTACAAAATATTTACAATAACATATCAAAAACGCATCAAACTTCGGCCCTAGGAGACCCCGCTCCAATAGGCCCCCAACACAATATTGTGACTCATCCCGAGTCATAGTGGCACTGGGTTCTTCATCTTATTCTACAATATTCAATGGCAATAGCAAAAGGGTGCCAAGACTCCTGCACTCTAATCTGCTACATTCTGCGTGGTATCGACAAGCTTCTGTGATGTCGGCCCTTCTACGGCTAGGTTGACACTCTGCAGGGTTTGATTTAGACTCTTAACTGTGGAATCCAGATCTTGAGACAACTTCATTGCCTCGTCCACCCATGGCTTCATGTGCTTAGTGACAATTTTCTTCTTTCGGCAGAGCTCCTCGACTTCATCTCGTAGAACTTGGCTGGTCTACAGGTGGGCCATGTGTTGAGCAGGAATGAAATTGGGCAAGGCTTCCTGTAGATCGTCGAACACCGGGTCCTTAACGCGCAACTCTTGATTGATCTTCTTGACGAGTGGATCTGTTTGCACAAAGGTCCATAGTCCCATGGATGTCTCAAGTAGTGCTAAGCCTTTTTTGATGTTAGCTGAAATATTTGCGGAGGCTTCTTTTACTAATGCAGCTCGTTGTGCGCGCACCTCTGGGGGAGTCTCGGGTTGCAGCTTAGCCTACAATGCTACAATTTTTTTCTCAAACTATGCTTTTACTCTCTAAATTTCTATTCAAGAATAATTTAATGTGGCAACTAGGATTTTGATCTTTACTTGTGGTGCGGCAGATGGTGCGGCAGATGTTGGGATGACCACTTCAGGAAGATCACCACATAGTCTGTGAATTAAATTTTTCAATTCCGCATGCTATGCCACAACCGCCTATTGCATTGTGTGTGCCTAGAGCGACTCATCTATCTTTGTTGCAACTATATATTCTGCTTCACTCAAGTACTATTGCACGCACGCCTCTGTGAACTGCAGCTCGTCAGAAATAAATTTCTAGAGAGCGTGTAGCTTTTGTAGAAATTTGCTGAATAATGATTAATTATCCACCGAGACTATCCTGGTCACATACTATTTGAACTTCATACACAACGCATAATCTCTTCCACTCAACCAACTCAGATCATCACACATGCGGAAATAAAATCAAGCGATAACACATCAAATCATCATACACATTAACACAGTATGTATGGGGAAAGATTATAGCTGAAAACCCCGCAGCTATTGTGTATATTATAATGGAGAAATCATGTAACAAACTCAGTACAATACTCCTCACAAGTACTCATTACTTTCTCATGAAGTTACACACAATCTAGCTCAGTTTTGAACAGGTTACTGGTTCAAAACTCGCCACGAATTGCCTTGCCTCTATTGCATGTTTCAATGCTATGGGATGGCCTCTTTATATAGATAAACCACCAGCCTGAACTGCGCAATCCTCATGGGCTTACTCCTCCTATCTGTGTGTTGCAAATAGCAACAGTATAGTCACAACTGATAGCTAGCTCCACCCTTTCATCTACCTCTTTCACTGGTCTCCACTGAACTGGTCTTGCACTGTAGTGAATTGATGTGTTCTTGAGTTGAATAATGAGTTACTAATTAATGAATTGAATAATATTTAATTCACTCCACTCATAACTAATTGATTAGCTAATTAAACTAATCTCAACTAGTTCAACTAAAATAAACAGAACACAACTCCACTATATGTCTCATTAACTCCTCCAAACTTCTGCCACTGAAGTCCAACTGAAGTCAACCATGCATGATGCCATAAAACCCTTGGGAACCACATGATTCCTCTATCAGATGCATGAGCCACTTCTATAGCTCGAACTGAAGTGCTCCAAGAGAGTAAACTGTTGTTTATAGTCTAAATATTATTAAGGGTAAATAATATTTGACTTCCCTGTTTTAAGGAGAGGCAGTCTAAAAATAGACTTCGACCTCTTTGACCTCAAAAATAGAGTCACATCTATTTTTACCAACATGACACATACTTCAAGAATCTCAAACTGGAATCCCCGAAGCATGCTCCATATGTCTAAAAGTAGACATAGTCTAAAAATAGACTTTGTGCCAGAATTCGCCTACGGGCCCACTTGGTGAAGGCGACTTCATTTCACCAAGCTCCATCATCTTGCTGCATTCTCAACATCCACTTCGCAAATTTTCTAGATCAATTCCGATCTTAGTGCAGGTTTGCACCTACACACGCAGCTCCAGCTGCTCCACTATCATGGCTGTGCCCGGGAAGGGGTAGATTCTACTATCTAATGTTGTGGTGATTATGGCTATCAGCAGACTCACTTGAATCTGCCTCGCTTGCAAGGTGTTTGCATTCAGCTATAAGACCTGTAATCCAGACTACAGGGCCTCCACTGTAGTCTTGTACTGATCCTCCATGGTATTCTATCTGTCTTCAGAGATAGACACGACTGCGTCCACAATTTTTTACAGGTCATCTTCCGTGAGAGTGACCTCTTCGGCTCCTCGGACTTGGATTCCTTCAGTTTATTTCATGGACCTTTTGAAGTTTGTGTGCCTCTCTTAGTGCCACGCGGAGACTTGGCACCATCACCATCTAACCCATCTAAGCAACCAAGGTCCATGTCAGCCTCGCCTCCTTGATCATGCTCTGTATCCTTCTCTTTGTTAGGCTCCTTCTCACCATTCTTCTGTGCGCCTGTGTCTGCTTCTTTGTCAATGCGAAGCTTGACCTATTTCTCTTTTTCTCCCAGGGCCATTTCTTTTCCTGAGGTAGAGGTTGTAACGAGTTGAGCGGAGTCGAGCCCCACTTTCCATGCTTCTATCTAGGTCGCAACGACTTGGTCGACCACTACCTCTGTTACCATGAATGGTAAGTTATACTACACCGGGTCATAACGCGCCTTGATCTGCACCTGATGCATTGTGACCTGAAAGTCAGCGATGCTTTTGTATTTCTCATAGACTGCTGGTGAGAGTCTCAGATGTGAGTGGATCGCAGTGACCATCTCGTGCTCGAATAGTACCCAAAAAATCTTGTTTTCTTTTATGCGCTTGGGATTAGGGGAATCCCATAGATTGGCGTAGCGCACCCCCTCGCATACGCCTGACTCCAATTCTGAGAGGATTACATTCAACGGAGTCTCCCATGCTATCAGCGTGATAAGAAGTAGCAGCCAAGAGTAGAAAATGGCTTCCCCAGCTCCTGCGCCTCGCGCACATTTTCCAATATTCTTCATAGAGGAACTGGGACCAGTTGTAGCTGACCCCCTTCTCACATTTTCCTACCAGTGCAATTACCTCCAGGGGACCAATTTTGTCCGACACTTTCTCATCAATTTACAGCCTAGGACCAAGGTTCCTAGACGCACAACCAGGTTCGCAATTTTCTGCACCAAGAATTGCTTCTTATCCTGCTCAACCTTGAAATATTTCCTGACTTTCATTGCGACCTTCAGCTCATTGCTTTTCCCAAACCCTTTCATGGGATGAAGCCCCTTTTGGGGTAGGACAGTGATCCAGTGGATCAATGCAACGTTAATTGGAATACCACCCTACATCCACAGACAACCTTCATGAACCAGTGCCAGCAGCTAGTGCACGCAGATAGAAGTGATAGGGTACCATCTGAAATACGGGATCCTCAGCAAATTTAGAATCCCGACGTTTCTTAGCCCACGCGCCTGTGGCATTAGCTCAACCTTGACTATATCATCGCAGAGAAGCCTTTCCAAATAGTACTCGGGGGCTAGGTCAGGGAAATTTTCTTCGTTTGCCAAATCATGATCATCGAACTTGATGCTTGTTATCTTTCGAAACACATCCTCAGCAAGAGGAACATCTTGCGGGACCAAAGGCGTCTAAAGGTAGTCCCTCATTGTGTCTACATTCTTTGGGGCGCACGCGGAAGGTTTGCATGGCTTGACATATGGTGGCCTCCAGGAGATGGGCTCAACATACGCAACCCCTTCAGTGGTGCTCATGGGTCTCTTCATGTGGTCACCAATAGGTGACCTGTATTTAGCAGGTAGATGCAAGGATGTCATGTTCCTCTAGGAGGTCTGCATCTTCAAGGTAGACCACTTCGATATCTTTGCTTTCCCTTTAGCCCACGTGGACATGACTTCTTCAACTTCAGGGATTAATTCAAGGGCATTGTCTGATCTCATCTCAGTCGACGCTATGAGGGGCACAAAGTGTTCCTCATTAGGTGTGCTCTTTGGATTGTTGGCCGTCATTCTTGGGTGGAAGATAAACTTAGGATTTCTAATGTCATATGGAGTCTCTTGGCTAGACAAACAATGCTTACAGGCATATGTACAACACAAATCACGAATAAGCTCATGGCGTAATGTATTCAGAAAGAAAAGGAACCAATTATGACCTGCACCCTTCCTTTTATATGCAATCCAAGGTAAAAAAGGTCGAATATTCATTAAATGCAACTCACCGCCATAAAAACGGTCAAAAATCCCGTAAGATGGCTTCATTAAATGCATAAAACCTACTCCTTCCAACGGTAAAATCCCTTTTTCACCCAGTTTCACTGTTCCAATG
>JAXQQM020080296.1:0-17422 GCA_034641835.2 Pinus albicaulis
TCTAAGGAAGGGTTTGAAAATGGAATTCATCAACCCTTGAAATGTAGAAGGTGCATTGGTAAGGCCAAAAGGCATGACCAAAATTCATAATGACCCTCATGAGTTTGAAATGCTATTTTTGGAATATCTTCAGTCTTCATTCTAATTTGATGATATCCTGAACGAAGATCCAACTTGGTAAAATAAATTGCTCCATGTAATTCATCCAATAATTCATCAATCACAGGAATGGGTAATTTATCTTTAATGGTGAGCTTATTGAGCTCCCTATAATCCGGACACATTCGCCATGATCCATCCTTCTTGTGTACCAATACTACAGGAGCAGAGAAAGAACTTTGACTAGGTTGAATTATACCCGCCTCTAACATTTCTGCAATCATACGTTCAATTTCGCTCTTTTGGACACAAGGATATCTATAAGGCCTGATGTTTGGAGGAACACTTCCTGGAGTCAAATGAATAGCATGATCATGATCACGAATAGGTGGGAGTCCTTTGGGAGTTTCAAACACCTTGGAATGATTGTCCAAGACTTGTTGGAGATCTGCAGAAATAGAGGATTTTGATGTTGGAACTTCTAGTGAGCATAATTGTGCAATTACGCCTCGCTGTTCTTTCTTTAGAAGCTTTGTCATGACATTAGAGCTTATTATCCTTCCTGGCTTCCCCGCAATACCTCGTAATTCGAATTCCTTTCCTTCTGAAAAAAATTTCAAGAAAAGTTCTTGAAAATTAAAAGCTACCGTCCCCAAAGATTGTAACCATCGTACTCCTAGTACAACATCAGCACCTCCCATAGGAATGGCAAGCATTGGACTAGTCAATACATATTCCCCCATGGTTAGCTTGATATTATGGCATTTTCCAGAGCAATTTATAGTTCCCCCATTTGCAACCATCACTTGACATTCTGGTGCTGGGTATAGGAAACAATTCAATTCCTTGGCTACCTTACAATGAATAAAATTATGGGCACTACCCGAATCAATCAACACTATTACATTTTTCTTCTTGATATGTCCTTCTATCTTGAGAGTTTGAGGAGTGGTAATTCCTGCCAATGCATTACACGATATGGTCAGACTCATTTCTTCCTCTTCTAGGGTTGGTTCCTGGTGTATATCCTCTTCTTGTTCATTTTCTTCTTCCTCCTCACAATCTATGTAAAATAATTTCTTCTCAGCACACTTATGACCTTTAGTGTATTTGCTATCACAACTGTAGCAAAGCCCTTTTGCTCTTTTTTCTTCCAATTGTTGTGGTGTCAACCTTGTAGGTTGTGGAAGTCTAGGAGTAGCAATACTTCCATCTTTATAGATGTGAGTGGTAGGCTTCCTTGTCGCCATAATTTTACATTCAATTTTTCTTGCCAACCTGAATGCCTTCTCCAATGAATCAGGTTCCCAAATGTGAACTTCATGTTGGATGTTATCCTTTAAAGTCCCTATGAAGACATCAATCTTGTGTTCCTCTGGAATATCAGTTACCCTTATATTCAATTTTTGGAAGTCCTCAATGTGCTCCCCCACTAAACCCTTTTGTTTGAGATTTATCAATTGGCTAAAGAAGGTGTTGCTCTTTGTATCCTCATAATGTGCTATCATTTTCTCCGTAAAAATTGACCAAGTGACAATTTTTTTACGGGAGCAAAGCCATCGATACCATACAAATGTATTTTGTTCTAAATGTAAAGTTGCAATGTGTACCTTTTGTGTGTTTTTCACATTATTGAGATCAAAATATTGCTCCATCTGTAGTATCCATGTTACGGGATCCTTGCCATCAAATTTCATCATATCCATCTTTGGAATATGGTGGTTCTTCAATCCAACATTAGAGTTTATGAAATCATGATTAAATTTTTTTTTTGTTCTCATCATGAGTTTCTTCTACTATCTTTTCGCCATTAGGAATAATTTCTTGTATCAACTTTGACAAACCTTCCTTCAAACCTTCCATGTCTTCCTTCAAACCTTCCATTTTTTCTTCCATACCATCCTTCAAACCTTCCATTTTTTCTTTCATACCATTCTTCAAACCATCCATCGTAGCTTCCATACATTTCTTCAAACCATCCATCTTAGCTTCCACGTTTTTCTTCAAAACATGCATTTCATTTTTTGTTGCTCTTTGCGAGAGCGAAATTTGGTGCATTTTCTCTTGTAATTTTTATATGTCATGTTGCATTTCTTCATCTTCATGAGCCATAGTAGAGACTTCTGAAGGCTTAATGGGTGTTGAATTCTTTTTAGGGGGGATTTTAGAACCAATACAGATATCTATTCTACAATATGCCCTTGGAATCAATTCAAATTGATTCTTCAAACAAGACTTATGCAATTTGGAAAAAAATACACACCTTTTTCTTTCTTTTGAGGAGCTCGATATTGAAATTGAATTATCTCTGTGATTTCAGATCTTCAATATTTGAAATTTGGTGCCGCAGTAGCCCTCTCAATCCTTTTTCGAATGCTATAGGTTAGACCTGATTTGGATTCTTCAAGTCAAAGTTATGTCCAATCTCCCACAATGACCTAATTATGGACTAGTTCAGTAGAGCTAACTTGTACGACTTACCACGTGTCATTGTTTGCTCCTTTGGATTTGAAATTTATAGATAGGAAACTACAATCTGTGTACTTCCGGCCAATTTTTATAGAATTCCAATCCGATGCTCAAAGAGAGAGATATGAATATTTTCCCACGATCACCTCTTTGAGATGAAATTTTGGAGCCTTAAAAAGCCCTAACTTCCACAGATCATATCTCCGAAAATGTTGTGAACCAACCTTTGAAATTTTGTGACGATGTTCCTCAGGATTTCAGATTCGCGCTCTAAATTTTTTAGCTTCTTAACCTTCGCAGAAAAAAATTTATAGCGAAAATGCCACGATGACCTGTTTGGAGCAGTGAAACCCTAGAATCCAAAGCTCTGATACCAAATGTTGTGAAACCAGCTCGAAAAATGGAAGAAAAGAGATATCAACGCCTTATAAATAAGCCACTTCAAGGGGGAAACCTCTAATACATTACATGAATGAACAATTCTTGGATGATAGAAATGAAAAAACCTCCTTTCTATAATAAGATTCCATGGGGCCACAATGTAATCCTAGTGGGGCCACAATGTAATTCTAGCTGACCTAACAATAATAATGTAAGGGCACAATAATAACAATATTGGGTTTACAGGGGTATAAAAATAACAATAAGGGGGTTACACTAACAACAATAAGGGACTATACTAGTAATGTAGGGACCTAACATATTCTTTCTGTGGCTAGGTGGTTTGCAGAGGAGAATTTTACATATGTCAGAGTATTCAGGAGTTATGCTTCTCCCCACGTCCTACCATATTATGTTCTCGATAAGTTGCTTTCACAAGAGATAGCCCACCAACTTGTTAATGGTATCACTAAACATCTGAAAGATGCTAAGAAGACCGTTTGGCCTATTTTCCCTGTACAGTGCGGCACTTTTTCACTTTTTGGTATTGGCCATACCTACAAGGAGGTTTCCAAGATTAATATATTGAAATTGGCAGTGATGCCAAAGAGGCTATATGATCCAAATGATGTAATTAAAATTACACTCAAGAGCTCAAAATGAAGCCTTTTGTAAAAGAAATAGATGAATTTGATGATCTCTTCCAAGGCATGGAAAAGTTTTCAGATATAATCAAGTTTGCATCCAAAAAACTGAGCCAAGATTATTTGGAAGCATTCCAAATATATAGAATTAAGAGACTGGAGAGAGTTCCTCTCAACTTGTTAATTATTGAAGATGTCAACAGACCTACTCCAAGTATCAACTTGGATAATGAAGCAAAATACATGTCTGAGGATGAATTAGGTCAATCAGAGCATCAATCTCACAATTTAGATCACTCTGAAAATGAATCTGAATCCAAAAAGGATATCCCAGAAAAGATAATTTATCAGGTAATCCAAGAGATAGATATGCATGAGAGAAAAGAAAGTAATGGAACAGAGTCGACTTCTCAAGAAGTTCAACATAGTCATGACACAGTAGATCAGTCTGAAAAGTCACAAACAAAGAATTTTAGTAGTGAATGGGAGGAGTTTTCTGAAGCAATAAAAACTCCTAAAGATAATCCCAATATTGATTAAGTAACTAGCTTTCAGACACCTGGACATTCCCAGAATATAGTGGAAACTGTTAATCCACTACAACAAGTTCTAGAGACTCATGATCGAGAGATCAAACTGGCCTACCCTACAGAACAGATAGTTTTACAAGTTGAAGAAATTCCTTCACTGGATATTTTCTACAGTCCTAGCTATAAGTCTGTAGTTAAGAGGAACAAAAGGAGAAGAACTCATGAAACAGTCTCAAACCTCACAGATGAATTAGTTG
Source organism: Pinus albicaulis (assembly GCA_034641835.2). NCBI lineage: Eukaryota > Viridiplantae > Streptophyta > Pinopsida > Pinales > Pinaceae > Pinus > Pinus albicaulis. The sequence continues at coordinate 4,381 of JAXQQM020080296.1, forward strand.
ACGTAATATGGAAGGATTCCTTAGATGATCCTATGAAACATCTAACTAAATTATCACAGTATGTAGGGGCATATGCTATTGCCACTGTTGATAAAGCTACTGAGATTAGAGTGTTGCTGAGGAAAAAGGAATCCAGAGTATAAGAACTAGAGAGGCTGTTAAATGAAGAAAATCCCAACTCCAGTGAGCAAATCAAAGCGAATATGGTCCAATTTCAAAAGGATTTCGAGAGTCTTAAATTGCAGCATCAAGCAGAAATCAATGAGAAACAAGCACAACTAGAAACAACAATGACTAGGATACATAGCCAACCGCAACTAGAGCAATTTATAAAAGAAGCATTGGATGTAAATGCTAATTTAAAGAAAGAACATGAAGTATTTTGTCATCAAGCTTCTATTATTGACTCTTAATATAATTTAAATAAAATATTGATGCAACAAATAGCCATCCAAAAACTTGAATGTGAAAGACTTGAAAGAAAATCAATGAACACATTCAATGGAAAATATCAGGCTTAGGAAAGGAAGCTGATCTACCTCAGGTAGATAAGTTTCATAAAGAGATCCTATTCAAATATTGGGAAACACAAATCAAGCAGGCAGAGAAAGCAGCAATGAAAACATCAAAATTATCAAATTAAATTATTGAATCTGTATGTGAACAATTGGTAAAAGCAGAACTTCTCAAAGAGTACACGTCTGAAGTGTTCTTAGAAGTTAAATAGATAGAAACATAGTGGAAGCAGAAAGCGGACACACAAGATGAAGTAATTACAAAGGTAAATAAGTTTGATCAAGAAAATTATTGGAATTTTCTAATCAAACCTTATCATCAGTATTAGATTCTGCAATCCTTAACAGATTCAACAAAAAGATCGCAACCCATACTTTCAAACGCATTATTCAAGGGACAGGTCAGATCGAGGATTTCACAGCCAGCTCAGCTCAAGCCTATGATAGATATTTGTCAATTTCGTGACCAAATCCAGAAGAAATGGCAGAATTCATAAATCAAAATTGTTATTTTATTTTCCTAGATTGTAGTTTAAGTTAGTCCTACAAGGATGGTTGTTTGAAACCTCCTCTCTATTTTTGTAATTATCTATTTTAGAACATAGTTCGTTTTAATATTTAAACCCCTCTCATGCATTTAGAGAAGGGTCCAGAAATTTGTCAAAAACATTTGCAAAGAATGCACTACTGTAAGTTTGTGAATGTTTTGATGAATTAATGGAACACATCTATTATCTTTTGACAATTAAAGATGTTTAACTGATGTTGCACTACTGTACTCTTTAAATTGCTTGAAAGTGAGAGGGAGAAGATCCATTACTGTCAGTTTACATGAGTATAAATTCGTACATATGGTACTTTTATTCACTTGTATTAAGTCTTGCTTTATAAATTGAAAATCATATTTTTATCACATTATATATTTGAAACGTTATTATAGATGAATATTACATGCAATTTTGTTCTAATATTTGTCTATAGTTTCTTATTGAATTTATAATCACACACATGAATGCGATATATTTTCACAATTCTTCGAGTCAAACTACTTTGTTAAAAGAATCATCTTACAAAATTTTCATCTCTTTCAACTGTTAAATGATCTAAATTACTAACAGTTGAAGGATATATTTTCAGATCGCATAAAGGAAGAAACATCCCAAATATATAGTAGAATAAATAGTTTAGATAGATGCATAAGATAGATTAAAATCATTTCCATTTGCATGTCATATAATCACACCCTCAAAATAATCCTTATTGGGATACTGGTCCCATTACCCCCAGTTGGAGCCACTACACCAAATAGAAAAGGAGTTGCTTTAAGGTCCAGACAGGGTGGTTTTCCCCCATGTTTCGACAGCGGAATTTCGAGGCCTCAACAATTGGTTAGGAGTTAGTTTTTTGAGATAAATACCAAACCCTTATCGTGGCTAGTACTAAAAATTAGTGTAGGTGAAATTGTTCCACCAAATAACTACTGATAATTAAATTAAAATTTTAAAAACCCTATTCTAAAAAAATACATCTGTAAAGATAATAATTAATAAATAATATTAAAAATATTTATTTTTTTACGAAATCGGGTATTGAATTTTCTATTCCAAAAAAAAGAGAGGAGCGAGCTCCCATTACAAGGAGTTTTGAGATTAGCATGATATTGGGGAGTGCAGTCCCTGTTACCTATAGCCCTGTTTCCAAAATTTCCCGAATTTCCTACTACATTCTTAGCATATTGTCTTACAAACTGGTTAAGAAGAAATACACATTCACATAGCATATTAGAAAATTATAATAGATGCCGATGGGATATCCTTTGTTCACTTCTGCATTCTTCTAGTTTTTTTTGACTGATGCTTCTTGCTGAGATCTGTGTCTGCTTCCTTAATAGTTCGAGTTCTCCCCTCTTGATTCAGAGTGAGACTCTTGAGGTAGTTGATCGAATCTTCCATATGTGTACATTTGTTTTTGAGAGATGCTATTTCTGGCTTTTGATCCTTGAGCTACCTCTTCAAGAAAGCATTCTCAGACTTTGCTTGATGCCTTACATCTTGCTATGTCTCTCTGAGTTTATCGATCATAGAATTTTTGGCTCTGCAGGTAGCACATTTTTCATTTTTTGAGGCTCTGTCAAGAGGATTCATATCCATTGCTGCGTGCAGGGAATTCTTCTTATCAATCTGCTGATGGCGAGAGACAGAAATAAGCTGCCACAAAGCTGTGGAGACTGTGAAAGCTACTCGGTCTCCCAAATGGAAGATTTTGACAAAAGGAGGGACACCGATCAGATGAATAATGAAAAAAGTTGAGGAGTGGAGGAGCTCACAAGAGATTCACAACTTGATGTAGGATTGAAGGTGGTAGATAGAGGTAGATCTTAACACGATGGGAGGAAGCAGGGCTGAGGGTGATGGAAATAGGCAGGTCTGTATGTTATGGAAGGTATAAGGAGTAGACATCCAGTGAGAAGAGGTTCGATCGAGCTTTGGCATGATCACACTTATGATCATGACAGAAGAAATGGTGAGATGGAGATCTCGCCCGAGGATGGAAGAGTGACCAGGTTCGAGGCCATTAAATGGAGAAAATATTTGGGGGAGAGATGCAGATAAGGTAGAGTTAGGAGAATGGGGTGGTGACTCATCAGAATTAGGTTTCAGGCTGGAGGGGCTAAGATGTACATGAAGGATTTGGGGAGGATCATAGTTCAAAAGAGAGGCTTTTTTTAATGTTTTAGTCAATATCCTAACCTCGTAGCAATGTGACTGTGGAAAGAGAAGGGGGTATGGTAAATTATGGTATTGGAATGAGTAATATTTTATAATGAATTCGAGATTCTCCTTCAAGATGAGCCACTACCAAGTTGGCTTGGAGATAAACTAGGCTGTTGTTGTCTCTCAAGATGTGTTTGAAGGAAACATGGCCCAAATTTGTTAGATTTTGTCTGATTCTTTTGACTGTCTGGCACATAGAAACACTTGGTGGATTTCTTTTACTTATCATAGCTTGGATGATTATGGTTGAATCTCCCATGATGATTGGGTTCTGAATGTTCTTTTTTTTTAGTAGCATGGTGCCGAGAAGAAAACCATAAGCCTCTGGCCTATTATTTGAATTTCGAGTCCCCATTCGAAGGTGATGGGGTTGTTTCCACCCAATTCTAGGAGGATGCCGCCTACACCAGCACTGCCCGAGATATTTTTTGATGCATCATCAAATAAAAGACAGTGTCTGTTGAGATTTTTCATCCAAAGGATGGATTCATCATTTTGTAACCTTATTTTCCAATTATGGGAGACTATCTTTATCTTTGGGATGGTTGACCAATTGTTCCTGCTTGTTGCAAAAATAATCCAGATTCTCTTCTTGTTGGAGCTGATAAATATCCATTGCTTTCAAATATTTCGTGGTTAAAAATTATGTTGTGAGTCCCCAAGTCTTTGACAGGACTTTGCCTATGTTTGGAGGATGGTCTTTGAATATTTGTTGATTTATCGCTAACCAGAGATGCTAGCAAAGGAAGGATGGCATACTTTTCCAAAATATTTTTATAGAGTTCTTTTGCTTCAGTGAATAAGGATATTTTATTTTCCAAGCAATGAAGAAGTCATTAAAGGGGCTTGAAAATTTCAGATCAGTTTCCAAAGGGCTCACTAGTAGGTGCCAACATTCTCTTGCGAAAGGACATTCTAGGAAAATATGTTGGATGCTTTCTTCCTCATTCAAGAACATGGGGCACCTAGAGGGCCCTGAGAAAGCTTTTCTTTTGAGGTAATCTACTGTTAGAACTTTTCCTTTTAAAAGATTCCAAATGAATATTTTTACCTTTGGAAAAATTTCTGATTTCCAATTTTTTTTCCATGGTGCCCAATCCTGATTGTCTTATTTAGCTTGGGTGGTTAAGTAACATGATTTGACTGAGTATTCTCCTCCACTGGGATCCCAAATGAAGGTGTCTTGAACCTCTTGGTTAGTTTGAGCAACTCCCTTGAGGAGGATGACTAAGATGTCCCAATGTTTTTTTAGATTGTGTGGCATGTTGGGAGAGATTGAGTCAACCCAATTTCTATTTTTCCAAAGAGAGATAGAATTTGGAGTGGTTAAACCCTTAGAGCACATCCACCTTTTTATATCTTGGAGGTCGGGGTGGGAGGCTAGGGGAGGGTTCCCCATTTTTCTATCGTCCCAAAGGTTGATTCTTCGTCCATTCCCAGGGAGATTAGATGTGTGCTTTATGATGATTGGAAGGAATTTTTTAACTATCTTCCAGACTTGAGAGCAAGGCCTAATTGGTGCGATTTCTTCTAGTAAGAGGGATCGATGTTGATTCATGTACTTTGATGCCAGAACTTGTTTCCACCATCATTCATTCCCTGTGATAAGCCTCCATGTAATTGTTGCCCCAAGGGTCACATTCATAAGTCCAGGGAGCCTTATAGATAACCCTCCTTTTTCAAAAGGAAGTGTTACTTGATCCCATTTAACCAAACTGAACTTTTTATTATTATGTATTTCTGCCTTGCCACAGGAATCCTCTTATTATGAGCTCTATTTTCTCATGATTTCTAGGAGGTGCCAAGATTGTTGCAAATTGGTAAATAGGAAACACTGTAAGCATTGATTGATTAATATCACGCCGCTTGCTAAGTTAAGCCATTGTGATGCAGGGTTACCCCTGCAAAAATCGGGATCTTTATTACTCATGCATGTAAAAATGCATCTCCAAAACTTTACCCAACTAAAACCTCCTTCTGGAAAATTTTACACACTTCAATTCTTTCTCGGAAGCTCTTAAACAAATGGTTCAAACTACAACCCAACAAACTGTTTCATCAAACACTTCACATGCACCCTGCAATCTGCTGTATTATGCGTTCCAATTGAACCGCTCCAATCTTCCTGCAATGATTTTTCCAAAACATTCTCGCATTTCTCAATCGATCTCTGTTTGACCGATTTTACCGCAAATAAACATTGACTTATGCAATCGATTCCTCCGTATCCCTGTGCAACCTATTAGCGCAGCCAAGTAATGAATCAATGCTCTGCACAGAAACTATCTCCATGACAATCGATTCACATAAACTCAGATCTAGTTTAAAAAAAACTGAAAGCCAACAAAATTAACATTTTTCCACACAATTGCAACAACGCTCCTCTGCGTTATGAATCGACCATCGACTGGATTAAAACCCTCGATTTCACCAGTCCTTCCACTCATAAGTGATGGCTTTGAATTACCATTTAAACTTTTGGCAATCTCTACAAATAAATTACATCATCGACCTACCATTTCGCTGCTTCTATGCGTTCAATAAATTTCGATGCGATTACAACTCTGACATACATCGATATATATCAATCGACGATCACAATTCCTAGGATTGAATACTGTTTAACTATCGCCCGATTCCACCATTCCGATCCGATACAATCGGAAATCGGAATCGCTAAACTGCAATGGTTTAACAAGACCTTTCTGTGATGTCCCGAGGTTTCCGGACCCGATATCACATTAAAACAAATTTTTAACCTTTCGCATCCGCCTCTTAACACTACGAATCGATCGATCCAGAATCTGCATAAGCTCAATTCGCATCTCGCTGTTCAAGAACCTTCAACTATCTGATTGCGATGCCAATTGAAGATAACCAATCACACTCCTTTTAAAATTGATATGTGAATTCTTCATCCCAAAACTGATATGTATATCAATTTAACTCTGATTAAAAGTTTCGTGAAGTCAATTTACGCCAATTTCTCTGTGTCAAAGACTGTTCAAACTCACAATCCAAATCTACTGCCTGATTTACATTAGCACCAGAATTCTTTCAATTGAATTTAAATAAACACAGATCGCATACCAATTAATCAATTACACATACATCAATACTCAAATTCTCACCATCTATCATTCAATTTGCAGAGAATATAATTGCGTTCATAATACTAAAAAACAAAACAAAACATAATCACACTTTCTCTAAATTATCATAGAATCAAAATTCTAATACACACTGTCACAGCCAAGTCTGAGCTTTCGCTCAACACAAAAACCTTACACTCACTCTCTCCCCTCTCTCCCTCGAATTATATAAGAAGACACAATTTATACAAATAAATGGTTTCATGAACCAATTCTGGTTCAGAACCAGAAATCTCTCAACCTCTCCTAAAAAATCTCTTCAAACCCACTCTTTTCTAAACTAACGCTAAATCAAGCTTTTTAAAATTCCTCATATTCTATTCTAGCCAAATAAATCTAACTGTTTGGCCTGATCTCCACACAGGGAGGATCACTCAGCCACATATACCCTTTTAACAATAAATAAACACTCTCATATATTTAAAAATTAATTAAACTATTATCTTCCAACCCCTTGTTAGTCACAACATGTTCACAAGCATTGCTACGGCCGATTTAGGCCTCGAATGCTTCGCATTAGACTCTAAAGTTGAAAGTTTCCAAGGACCTCCGGTCATGTGTTTCTTCTCGAGGTCCATCCAAAGATCCCAAAGTTTACTTTGTAATCGGTCATCACTTTCATTATGTCACGATTTAATTTTCTACCACAATCACTGCTCTCTCCGTATTTCCAAATCTTAATTCTGTCGTTGTCCCTCGTTTCGTCGACATGTACCGTGGTCAATTTCTCCTTCTTGCTGTCCCTCTTCTCATCTGATTTCATCTTCCACAATTTCTCAATTTGCTTCTTACCATTTGTCTTTAACTAAACCCCACTGACATCTGTCTGCTGTACATTCTCCTTTTCCATATAAATTATAAATTTTTTTATCCAAATCTTCTCTGCCTCTGCCATTTACAATCTGTTGTTTGTACTCTATAGCCTCTCTTTCATTATCATCAAAGATAATTCTTCCCTCTATGTTCTCAGATTTGTCTAATAACTTTTTCAACAAAATATCAATTCCTTCATATTCAATAAACATGTCATTTACATATGACTCCTCCTTCCTGTATAAAACAGAATTTCCACCACAATTATCAGATTCAAAATAGCTATGGTTTTTGATCTTCATAGGTGATTCTACCATCAACTCTTTATACTGTCCTTCTGCAAAAGTTATGAGATTGTCATCAATTTCCATTTCCATACTTTCCTCTGCATTATATGGTGTTCCTTGTTCTAACATAAGATTATCGTTCAATAATTCAATAGCTAGGATTTCTTGGAGCATATCATTGTGAAGTATCTTTTCATTTTGGTTTTCTATTGAAAATACTTCATTATAGTTATCATCACAAACTTTCATTTGTTTATCTTCAACTCCTTTAATCATGACAATTTCCCTGTTAATACCATCATTCTCAAAATTGTTAAATACATGCTCAAAATATCTTTCTGTTTTAGCCATTTCTTCCAGTAATCTCACTTCTTCATCAACATGCATAAGCACATTGTCCAATCGCTGTTCCTCACCTGTCAAACCTGAAAACATACACAACATGTCAGTTTAAAAAATGCAAGGCTCTTCATTCGAGGCCTCAATGATTAGCTCCTCATGCTCCTCTGAACTATTCTGATAGTTCACTAAATTATTGAGAAATTCTTCCTAAACATCTCTGATTTCTTCCTCATCAAAGAAAACTTCTGGGACTGCAACTTCTTGACTATGCTTGGCAACTTCATCATAAGTTTGTAGAATACCTTCATGTCCTACACAATTTCTTCCAATACTCAGTTTGTCTAAATAAGACAATAATGCCTCTTCCTCTTCTCTGATAAGACTTTGATCTTCCAAATATTTCCTTGGCTTACCTTCTTCAGCTAAGTTCTCGGTGTCAGCTTTCCTTCTCTTCACTTCATAAATCTGCAATGCATTTGTTTTCTTTCCTGTTTCCATTTCCCATTGGTCTTCTTTCCATGCTAAAATTCCTTCAAATATGATCCAATAAGTTTCCACTAAAAGAAGACAACCATTCAGCCATACCTTTTAATTTCCTCCACCAATTGAAGTCTTGAAAGTTCTTATGCATCTCCTTTCTTGCTTGTCTTGCCTCTGCTCCTTTCACTTTTTCATACATAGGTTCAAATCCTTTAGGCTGCATACCTACAAATTTACATTCACAGAAATAATTAATCCCAAAAATATGAGATCCTCTTGTCTGTGTAGATGATGTCAACACATTCCTCTCATTCTGATCTGCATAGATCAATTCTTCTCTATTGTCATCACTGTCTTCGTCCCCAAGGAGAGATCCTTTCTCTGGTTCACAGATGTATTCTATTTCTTTATTCTCAGTTGTTCGAAGTAATAATTTCTCAGCAAACAATTCTCTGACAGGCCATTTAACTCTTCTTCCCACATAAAATCCTTGTTTCCATTTTTCTCTAATTCCTTTCAATACCAGCTTCTTCAAATGACTGAGTTTTTCCTTTATCCCAGCCAACTCTATGTCCCTTTCTTCTTTACTCATTCCTTTGAGTTCAACTTGTAGAAATTTGCTGAATAATGATTAATTATCCACCGAGACTATCCTGATCACATACAATTCGAATTTATATGCAACACATAATCTCTTCCACTCAGATCATCAAACATGCGGAAAATAAAACAAGCGATAACACATCAAATCATCATACACATTAACACAGTATGTATGGGGAAAGTTTATAGCTGAAAACCCCACAGCTATTGTGTATATTATAATGGAGAAATCAAGTAACAAACTCAGTACAATACTCCTCACAAGTACTCATTACTTTCTCATAAAGTTACCCACAATCTAGCTCAGTTTTGAACAGGTTACTGGTTCAAAACTCACCGCCAATTGCCTTGCCTCTATTGCGTGTTTCAATGCTATGGGATGGCCTCTTTATATAGATAAACCACCAGCCTGAACTACGCAATCCTTATGGGCTTACTCCACCTATCTGTGTGTTGCAAATAGCAACAGTATAGTCACAACTGATAGCTAACTCCACCCTTTCATCTACCTCTTTCACTGGTCTCCACTGAACTGATCATGCACTGTAGTGAACCGATGTGTTCTTGAGTTGAATAATGAGTTACTGATTAATGAATTAAATAATATTTAATTCACTCCACTCATAACTAATTGATTAGCTAGTTAAACTAATCTCAACTAGTTCAACTAAAATAAACACAACACAACTCCACTATCTGTCTCATTAACTCCTCCAAACTTCTGCCACTGAAGTCCAACTGAATTCAACCATGCATGATGCCATCAAACCCTTGGGAACCACGTGATTCCTCTGTCAGATGCATGAGCCACTTCTGTAGCTCGAACCGAAGTGCTCCAAGAGAGTAAACTGCTGTTTATAGTCTAAATATTATTAAGGGTAAATAATATTTGACTTCCCTGTTTTAAGGAGAGGCAGTCTAAAAATAGACTTCGACCTCTTTGACCTCGAAAATAGAGTCTCATCTATTTTTACCAACATGACACATACTTCAAGAATCTCAAACTGGAATCCCCGAACCATGCTCCATATGTCTAAAAATAGACATAGTCTAAAAACAGATTTTGCGCCAGAATTTGCCTGCGGGCCCACTTAGTGAAGGTGACTTCATTTCACTAAGCTCCATCATCTTGTTGCATTTTCAACACTTTCCTCACAAGATATGGATTATTCTGGGTGAACCCCTATCTCCGCTCTCCGTGGTTCGAACCTGCTCCCCTGTGAGCGCTCACGTATGCTCGCATTCCTGATCCTCCGGGGGAACATATGAAAGCATCATGATTCTCCGCTGAACACAATCTCTGATATGATGGTACCTGATGTCGATGTGTTTGGACCTATCATGAAATACTGGATTAGCCGAGAGTTTAATGCAACTCTGGTTATCACAGTAGATCACCGTAGGCTCCAAATGCAACCTGAACAATCCTGCGAGGATCTTCCTCATCCAAATAGCCTCGCATGCAGCCAAGCTAGCTGCCATGTACTCGGCCTCTCGTCGAATCGAGGCCACGGACCGTCTCGCTCGTACTGTGAAACCGCTCGTCGACTCATCGTCGAAACCTCTGCATGTGCTCTTCCCGTCCGTTGACCCCCCGCCCAACCGGCACGCGAGCTTTCGCAAAAGCTTCGCTCCATCCTCTCCGTTCGTACCATGTACTCATATCCCGATGTGCCTCTAATATAGCGCACGCATGCTTGCCCCCCGTCGCTTCGGTGCGAGCTTGGCAGGCTTAGCCGCAGCTTGCGAAAGCTTCTGTTAATCGCATACATATCGGCCGTGTATTGACCTTATACAAGCGACTCCCACCAAATCGTCGATGGGACAAAGTGGGCATCTCATCACTCACCAAGTTTAGCATCCTCCTTCCTCCAACCACCAGGAAGAGGAGTGTCAACAGGCTTGCAGCCTTGCATGTTGAACCTCTCCAGAATCTCCCGGGCATACTTGCCCCGAGAAACAAACAGTCCTCCGCTGCGCTGCCAAATCTCCAATCCCAGGAAATAATGAAGGATGCCCAAGTCCTTCATCTCAAACTCTCGTGCAAGATCCTCCTTGCATGAAAGTATCAACTGCTCATCGCCAGTCAAAATCAGATCATCTACACATAGTACGATGATCAACAGCTTCCCCTCCACCACAACCGTACAAGCTGATTCGCTATACTTGGAGAACGCCCAAGGAAGTACCGTTCATCCGAGTGTACCGTTATTGGGAAAGCTGCTTGCCTTCAAGATGTTAGCCTTTTGGAGTCGGGCACACATGCGAGCTCATCGTTAAAGATCGTAAAATTTTTCACAAAGTTGTTTAAGGTACACCCTTTCTCAATAACCCATTGGTGAACGTAGCCTTTCACATCCATATGAGGAATGTGCCACCTCATCTGAATGTGCCACCCCATCTGCGCTGAGAGAGTAAGGATCGTCCGTATGGAAGAGTACCTTGCGACAAAAAAAGTCCCTCACAACACCCTCGTATCCCCAGCCACGGGCGGCAAATCTTATTGCCTTTGTACTTTTACACTTCCCGCCGCCCCTCTCGGGTTTACTTTTGTAGATCCATCGCGAACCCACCACCGATTTCCCAACCTATTTTGGACAATTTCATGCAATCGTTCGACGATCGAATCACATTTTTTTGAAAATGGCAAACAAGAAACATTGAAGGAGGCTCGGGAAACATCTTTCCCGATCCTAGTTGGAGATTGATCTACAAATGAGTCACCACATACGTGATTTTTGCTCTAAAATCTATTTTTGGGGATTTGTGTCTATTTTTAGACATATGGATCATGATCTATAAGTTGCGAGATGCTATTTATGGATGGTTGGTCATGTTGGTAAAAACAGATGGACCTCTATTTTTAGACATATGGGTGGTTTCTATTTTTAGACTGCCAGGCTAAAAATAGATATGTCAAATATTATTAGCTCTTAATAATATTTGGACTCTAAACATTATCTTATTCTCTTGGAGCACTTCAGTTTGATGCCTGGATGTGGCACATGCAGCTGACAGAAGGAAATACGCTTTTCCCAGGGTTTAAGTGAAGCTATTGCATGATGACTTCAGTGAGAACTCATGTGACAGAGTTTGGTGGAGTTGATTGAGGAAGTTAGTGGAGTTGTATTCAGTTTAACTAATCTAAACATAGTTGAGCTTTTTGTATCCAAGTTAACTGATAGATACAATTAGTGAGAGTGGTGTGAATTAATTATTAATTAATTCACTAATTATAAACTCATAAATCAACTAAAGAATACATCAGTTAACTTCAGTGCATGGACAGTTTCAGTGGAGACCAGTGCAGAAATAGGTGAAAGAGCATGTTAACTATCAGTTGTGACTATACTGTTGCTATTTGCAACACACAGATAGGTGGAGAAGCCCATGAGGATTGTGCAGTACAAGCCAGGTGGTTTATCTATTTAATGAAGCCATCCCATAGCATTGAAAACACAATAGAGGCTGGATATCAAGTGGCTAAAGGTTGGAGCATGAGTTTTGCTGGATCCAATTATAGTGTAAAAAGGGAGGTAGTATGAGAGCTTGCAAAGAGCTTTGTACTATGATTGTTACATGATCTCCATGACATGTATAATATACAGATAGTTGGGGGTTTTCAGCTTGAAGCTTTCCCATGAAATACTGTGTTCATATGTGTGAATTTTTATGGCTTTAATGTGTGCATGCAATTGATTTTATTTCCGCATGTGATGATCAATGGTAGAAGAGATTCTGTATTATGCATGAAGCTAAAATAGTGTGTGACCAGGAGAATCTCGGTGGATAACATATCAGTTATTCAAATTTTCATTTGGTATCGTAGCCATTGATTTTTGGAGCACCAAAAACATTAGTGGTTGAGTTTTAGGATAAACTCAAGAAACATAAAGATGGAGAAAGCCGGAAATATACATGCATATTGTATATAATTTTCTACATGGAATGAGAGCGAGAATTTTTGGGTGCGCGAGTTTGTAGGGAATATCTGAAAATTTTTGGTGAAATATTTTCAGAAACAAATAGCATATTTGGATTCCTTGCGAAAAAACACCCAATTTGAAAAAAAAAAT